>JAFBJR010000570.1:424812-463037 GCA_016785285.1 Brachirus orientalis
TTGCTTTTTAAGGGCCGTTCTTTACAGAGACTGTCATCTTGTGCCATCATGGTGGCAGTAGCCCAAATGGGAAAAAACAACATCCTGTATTTCACATTTTGATCTGCAGATTTGCAGTCTTACCATTAAATGTCACTAATTATTAAAGTGGAAAGTAAGAAAGAAAGAAAGAAGTTTCCCTCTCTTCAGCCATGACTTTGCATCACATTCTGATGTGTAGAAGTGGGTGAAAGAAGCAGCGCTAGTGCGTTTGAAGTGTGGTTCCCCTGGCTACTGTTTCCTGTCTGCTCACACCA
The DNA here is from genome assembly GCA_016785285.1 of Brachirus orientalis. Lineage (NCBI taxonomy): Eukaryota > Metazoa > Chordata > Actinopteri > Pleuronectiformes > Soleidae > Brachirus > Brachirus orientalis. Next base: position 425,109 of record JAFBJR010000570.1, read on the forward strand.
ACACCCCATGTACCCTCAGTGAACAAAGAGGAAGTGACAGAAGCAGAACCATATCACTGACACACATCTAATCAAAAATCCATATTTAAGCAACACCTGAAATAATGTCATCACCGTCCGGTCAGTCCTTGTGAACTCTGCAAAACCCAAAAAACGGTGACCCGAAGGAAAACCACCATGCCACGACCTGATTTTTACAGCTGACATGACAAAGTTCTTTCCTCCTCTGTTCTTTTTTAAATGTCTGTTTTTGGTCTGACTGTGAATAGTAAATGTGCTCAGTGTAAATTGAAACATGAACCAAATAAATAATTTGCTTTATTTTTTAGTAACTAATAAAAATTAAATTCCGGCCACAGCTTTGAAAAATTGTTCATACTCCAGTGAGAAAGTAGAATTTAGAATGAATTCACATATGAATCATCTCTGTTTTCAACAGAGTCCAAAGCCATTAAGACAGTGTTGTGGCCCAGTTGTAAAGACACCAATCAAGTGAAAGACTCTTAGGGGATAAAATTAAAGATGCCAGTTTTCTGTCACTATTAGGTCTGTGTCATACTTTTGCATTTGTCAGTGTCACATTCCATTTGAGTGCTGAGACGTACATGTGTCTTCCTCATACAATCTCAAGCAACTTTCCATGGATTTGGGAGCCAATAGTAGACTTTTAGCAGATTATTGGACTGCTTTTTTATTTTTATTAAGTAATTACAGGCCATTTGCTGTCAAACACCTGATGTGAAGTCTCTTCCCTCTTATTACCCACAGGAGAAAGAAAAAGAATAAAAGTGTCATTATTTCTTGCACATAGTTCATAAGAGGCCAGTTCCACAATGGGAGGACAGTTTTGTATTATTTCATTGATTCATTTTTTAATGTAAAATGTCTTAATTATTGATAAATAAAGACATTTAAAATACCGTATGTTATACTGTAAATTATATTAGGTCCAAATACCAGTTATTGACCTCTGTAACTAGTAAAACCCATTGTACATTGGTCGACCCCCGTATCCATCGTCTGCCTTGACTTTTTTGACCAGAACAAGAGCACACACACAGAATACGCAGAATCAAACTGGAGGTGTATCTGCATTTGTCTTTGTTGGATTCGCACTGACCAACACATAAATGGGCAGAAAATGGGAGCGACAAAATGTACAGCACGTGAATCTCTGTTTCACACATGGACACGTATATGACCCGGCTTCTACAATAAAGAATATGTTCACATACTCATACCGTGTTGATAGACCTGTCTTCCCTTCCTTTAGCCTCTGACCACCATCTGACCCTGTCCTTCTGTTTTTCAGAGCAAAACGCAGTCCAATTCATACGGTGAGTCATGGTCTTCCCTTCACTGACTTCCTTTACAGTTCATCACTGATTTAGTCATTTTGTTGTTGTTGTTGTTGTTTTATTGAGTTTAAATGAGCCGACACCACATTATTTACTCTACCTGAGCTCAACCAACCTGATGGTGATTTTCTCAGTTCTGGTGACTGTAAAAGTGTTTACTTCTTTGTTCGGGAACCATAGAAATATTTAAATCATTGTTTAAGATCTTCTTCTCACTCAGATCTCTTTGACCAGATCAGCTCTATGGTTTATTGTGGTTGTTTTAAATCTGCTACAGTGCAGTATATCAATAAACTTGACTATTGGTGCCTTCAAATTAGGTTGCGTTTCCTGTGTTTATGAGACAAGACTCTTTGTGTGCCATATTCAACAACATCCTAAGTGGAAGGTTTCATAATTCAAAGGAAATTCAAGTTAGTGGTCTGTTGGAACTGTTTCATTGCCTTTAAATAACTTCCCCAAACTATTTGTTCTGTCTTTACTCCTCGAACGACTCCGCTGTCCACATCGCCAAGAGCCTTCATTGACATTGACTATCAACAATTTTTTGACGACTTTAACTGATTCCCAAAAAAAGTGTTTAAAGGCCCACACATCCAGTTTTAATAACCTCTGTGTGCTGGGCAAGATTAACAAAACAGCGAATATGACAAATCAAATAGCAAAAAAAAAACAAACTCTAGAATGTGAGATTATTGTCTGTTTAAGAGTGAAGGCAACTGGACAGACGCTTGCTCATGAATCCCGTTTGACAGAACCACATACGGTCTTACAACCTGCAGACTCTTCATCTTGTTTTTAGGTCAAAGCTCTGGGCACCACCACAGATGGGACGGCCAGTTTAAACAAAAGTGTCGTTAGATACAGAGAAAACCACTGTCTGAAACTCAGCATGACAAGCGAAAGAGAGAAATGGGGGCGAGAGGAAGAGAAAAGACAGAGCGATAACCTCTTCAACTGCCTTCAGTGTACAGGCACTGTACTGCTATTATTATCACTCATACTGAACAAGGAAGTCAGTCACATAGTCAAAGTGCAGGGAAACACACACACACACACACACTGTGTCCACAGATACACAGACACTCACACTTTTCTTGCTCCCCTTGCATTAGGAGAGAGTATAGCCATGGCGCTGTACGACTACGAGGCCATTCACGATGGAGACCTTGGCTTCAAGAAGGGAGATAAGCTCAAGATCTTAGAGGAGTAAGTGGAAGATCAGCAGAGAGAAAAGTTCTCTCCTCTCTCTTGTTTGTAAAACCTGTAAAGAGCCTGGTTTATCACGTCTTTGGTAAAAATCCGTTCACCTTTCCCTCTCTGTCTCTCTCTCTCTCTGCAGAATGGGAGAGTGGTGGAAAGCGATGTCCCTCAGTACAGGTCAGGAAGGTTACATCCCCAGTAATTATGTAGCCAAAGACACTCTGGAGTCAGAGGAGTAAGTGGAATCACACGTGAATTTGTATACAGCACATATCATTTCTCGATAGGTTCAATCCTGTACACTGTTTCCAGTTTACCTGCATACAACGGCCATGTACATATTTGAATTCCATAATAGTCCAAAATTATAATTAATATTGTAATAATACATTCTAAATGTTTTGTCCATAAACATAAATTATTCATTTTTAATAATTTCTCTGTTATACGGACCAAAGAAACCAGAAAATATTCACATTTAAGAAGCTAAAAAACTCTGAGGACTTGTTTAAATGATAAAAAAAACCCACTCAAACGGATAAATTGATTAAATAATTGACGATGAAATTAGTTGTTGCAGTTGTAGTGGTTGCAGCCCTTAGCTTAGAGACAAACAAGGCAAAGACAAGACAAAAGAAACAGAGTATTTGACTCTTTTGATATGTTCGAGCAGTATTAAAAGTACCATATGGGATCTGACTGAAGGTTTGTGCAATATCACTGCAAGATTTGTTGCGTCATCATTTGGGATCATTTTTGTGCAATTTGAGACTGTTGCATCAGTGAGGCAATTTCCAGAAGCCTGCGTATTTTCCTAAGAAGAGAGGAGAAATAGCTTTTTCTTTTCACCGTCAAACATGGTTCAAGTTACTGAAATTGCCGCTCTTTGTCTTAAGTGTGGAAGTGGAAGTTGGCAACCCTAGACAACATGTCCAGTTATTTTCAGCTGGACATTTCAGCTTTGCATCTATCATGTGGGATCCATTTTGCATCTCATGCATGTGATGTGTCTTTGATTGATTGATTGATTGATTGATTGATTGATTGATACTTTATTAATCCCAAGATGGGAAATTGAAAATTTGCGTTTACTTTGTATGTAATTTGGACACAAACCAGATTTTAATTTCATTCATTGTGAACACACAGTTAGAGTCACAGGGGTACTGCCCCCTGCTGGACCCTCCTCTGCTCTGCGAACTATCAAATACAGACACTGTATATTAATGTATTAAAGTTAAGGTGAAGAAAGGTAAAGGTAAAAGGAGGCAGTAATGCATCACAATGCATGCCAGCTGATATAAAAGACTAAAGAAGAGGAAGCAGTATGAGATACTGCACTCTATTTTTGTAGGTTTACACAAACTGAAAAAAGTACAAGGGAAATGAAGCAAAGTAACACAAATGTATGTATGTATACAGGCCAGTAGAGGAACAACAGCTGAGATGTCTTCACTAACTGACATGTTTCCTGTTGTTGAGGTGGTTCTTTAAGGGCGTGAGCAGGAAAGATGCTGAGCGGCAGCTGCTGGCCCCAGGGAACAAAATAGGATCCTTCATGATCCGCGACAGTGAGACCACCAAGGGTGAGTGGGGCCTAAAACTACAAACCACTAGTGGCAGCAGAAGTTCCACCTGAGAAACGACTAAACTCTGGCACTGAGAAACAGTGAGTTTCTTCTGTGAAAGTTCTTCTTTCTTCCTCTTTCACCACAGGCAGCTATTCTCTGTCTGTGAGGGACAACGACACTCAGGCCAGCGGAACAGTCAAACATTATAAGATCCGAACACTGGACAACGGCGGATTCTACATTTCTCCCCGCATCACCTTCAGCACCCTGCAGGAACTAGTCAGCCATTACAAGAGTGAGTTGAGTACTACCAATATTTAAAGCAACACAATGCAGCAATGCAGGATTTTCTCTGGGGCTCCCCCCTCCAGTTGTGAAATGGTATTGTCTGCTACAAGTGTAATAAATAAGTTGTGCTAACACGAGCATTTGTTGCATTTTCAAACCGGCTTCAAATCTGTTTAGAGTCATACCATAGTACTCAGAGAAAGCCCACATGCACTTGGTCGAACCTTCTTGCTGTGAGGCAACAGTGCTAGTCACTACGCCACCGTGTGGCCCTGCCACAGTCAACTTCCCCACAAATAAGAACAACACAGTTCTCAATTACAGCATGTCAAAACATTCCGTCCACTTAAAACAATCTTACCATTGGAGAACTAGACATGAGTGAATGAATTCATGCATTCAGTGAATTGTATTTTTCTGCTAATTGCAGAGCAGGGAGATGGTCTTTGCCAAACCCTGACCAACCCATGTCTGAGTCCCAAACCTGAGAAACCATGGGAGAAAGACGCCTGGGAAATCCCAAGATCTTCTCTCAAACTGGAAAAGAGACTCGGTGCCGGCCAGTTTGGAGAAGTCTGGATGGGTTAGATACAGTAGCTCTTATTTGTTGTACAATCCAGGTTTTGAGGCCCTGAAGGAGGTTTGTAGCTGATTCTCTCATGCTCATTCATGTCTTGTTTTTAAGCTACATACAATAAGCACACCAAAGTCGCAGTGAAGACCATGAAGCCTGGCAGCATGTCTGTGGAAGCTTTCATGGCCGAGGCGAACCTGATGAAGTCGCTTCAGCACGACAAACTGGTCCGGCTGAACGCTGTGGTCACCAAAGAGGAGCCCATCTACATCATCACTGAGTTCATGGAGAAGGGTGGGTGTGTGTGTTATTGTATCGGTTACCTCTTTTCTGGCATAAAAACTGTCCATGTCAGGACCAGTAGTCCCCATGGAGGCCTACTGAGGAAAAACCTTCATTTAATTTTAGAGCTAATATAATTACAAAGCACTTAATTATTGAAAATTAATGTCCATCCCAAATGAGCACATTTGTGTATTCTGTATGTTTACAGGTAGTTTATTAGACTTCTTAAAGAGCGATGAAGGAAACCGCATCCCGCTCCCCAAGCTCATCGACTTCTCTGCTCAGGTGAGAATCACTTTCTCTTCAGTCACCTCCATTGCACACATCAGCTCGTCAGAGCAGACCCTCACATTCTAGCCATCATTTTGAGTTAGACACACTATTTTTTTTGTCAATGATCTGAACATTTACCAGGAAGATTACTGAAATTCTCTGCCATTTTTACATGACGTGTGGGTGAATTTCTGACTATTTGTTTAGACTTTCTGTGTCATCATCATCAGCATGTCAAAAAGGCAATCAAAAAGAAAGATTACATTCAAAATGGGAATTTAATGCAGTAACAAGTATGACTGTGAGGGAGTTATCATGCTGCTGCCTCACATATCATACAAAGAACAGAGGGGAAGGAAGAGGAAGAAGGTTAGAGCCGCCTGTTTTAGTTCAGTCCTGCCGTGAGCGATTTTGAGATGTTAACTTATTCATCAGATAAGTTTAAATGACAGGTTGGCCTTATCTGGTACATGTGTGACTAAATCCTCACGCATGTTTATACCAATACTGGGTGAAAAGGAGCCGCTTAAAGAAGATGGTGCAGTTGAAGTCATATCACTGATAAAATACCCTTCTGATCTCCTCATTTCAGCCTTAAAAAAGCAACTGACAATGTATTTATTCAATCTGGCCTTTGTTTTCAACTTCAACTCACTGTACAGACTTGTGTTAATGTTTCATTTTCTGGCTCTCTTTAATTCCTAATAACTGCACTTTGGTGAAGCTCTTTGCCACCCTGCTCTGGGAAAGGTGCCACACTGAATACATACTTATTACTTACTTCACTTTGGGGCTGCACAATATATATATTAAGCATCCTCTCTGCAACTAAGTCACTGTAGTAAGCGCTGTTGCCTCAGAGCAAGAAGGTCCCGGGTTTGAACACTGGTCTGTCCCAGGTCCTGTCAGTGTTGAGTTTGCATGTTCTCTCTGTGTTTGCGTTGGTTTGCTCCAGTTTCCTCTTACCATCAACACTTGTTTGGGTAATGCTCCCTGACATTCAGTCTGGGCGCCACTGCTCGCAGTTCTAGAAAGGTTCCTAGTAAAAGATTGGTAAATGGGTATGCATTTACCAATCCTACTTACCTTAGCTAAGGCAGTCGTGAGACCTGTTATGATGTATGGCTTGAAGACAGTGGCAGTGTCTAAAAGACAGGAGGCGCTGTAGCTGGATGTGGCAGAGCTGAAGATGCTGAGATTTTCATTTGGAGTGACCAGGATGTAAAAGAGCATATGCAGGGGACAACTCAGGTTGAACAGCTTGGAAAAGCAAGAGAGTCCAAGTTGCCAAAGTTTGGTCATGTCCAGAGGAGGGACAGGGATTATATTGGACCAAGGATGCTGAAGATGGAGTTGCCAGTGAAGAGGAAAAGAGGAAGACCAAAGAGAAGATTCATGGATGTTGTGAAAGAAGACATAAGGACAGTCGGTATAACAGAGGAGGACACAAAGGAGAGGACAAGATGGAGGCCGATGATTTGCTGGGCAAATCCCTAAAGGGACAATTTGTAGACATGAACGGACAACAAGACCAGAGACATGACAAATACACACGCACAAATGAAATAAAAAAAACAGGCTTAGCAGTGCTGCCTCAGTAACAAGCAGAAATTAAGGATCACACTGTGTGTACTGTGGCTAGCATTGTTGCCTTACAACAAGAAGGTCACTGGTTCAGCTGTTTCTGTGGGGAGTTTGCATGTTCTGCCTCTGTGCACTTGTGTTCTGTCCGGGTACTCTGGTTTCCTCCCACGTTCCTCCCATGTAGATGGGGCATTAGGTTAATTGAACACTCTGACCGTAAATGTGAGTGTGAATGGTTGTCTGTCCTGGTGTGTGTGGACTGTGTTGGACTGGCAAACTGTCCAGGGTGTGACTCTGTAGTAGAAAATGAATTGAAGGATGTCACATGTCAACTTGTTTGCTGCTTCATTTAGACAAAATCCTGCGCAGACACAAAATTACATAGTACCTTAGAGCATGGTGTTTAATAAGGAAATGCTGATTGTACTGAAAAAAAATGTTTTGACTCTAACACTGACTTATTGTGTGTAGACTGCAGAGGGCATGGCCTACATTGAGCAGAGGAACTACATCCACAGAGACCTGAGGGCAGCAAACATCCTGGTCAGCAAAGCATTAGTCTGCAAAATAGCTGACTTTGGCCTCGCTCGTATTATTGAAGACAATGAGTACACAGCCAGAGAAGGTACGACACACACACACACACACACACACACACTCATGGTTTAGCATAGCACCATCAGCAGAAGTGATTAAGAAACTGGGGAACAGAAGAAATGGGAACAGTCACTGTTTCAGTCCGGGGGGGGGGGGGGGGGATTTGGGGGGGGGGGGGGGGGGGGGGGGGGGGATTCTTTGTGCCTGACAGATGTGAGATAACATCATGAGTGACATTAATAGTAAAGTGAAGATGAGATGAGTCACTTTATCATTATGTGAAGATGATGATCATCAAAACAAAGAAATCTCTTCTTTAACCTACTTTGTACACAGTTTTAAATGAAGATTAATCTGGGATTTACTCTTACATAAGAACAGACTGTGCCTCCTGTTTGTTTGAATTAATAGATTAGGGCTAAAATGGCACAGTGCCCTTGGATAATATTGAGCAGCACGTTTGAGGACACTGATGTTCTATTTTAATGAGATATGCGCCCCCTTATGGAATTAAATAGAAAGACAGCTGTTGTTATTTACCATATTTAAAAAAAAAAAACAAAAAAAACATTTTTTTGAAACATTCTGAACATTTGGAATGATAAGGCCAAATAGAAAGTGTCTAATTATGATGATCAGTCTCTTTGAAGAAATTGATGACAAATGTAACATATGGTAAGTTGCCATCAGTTTTTCAACACATCATAATTAGCACAAGACACTTTGTTGAGGGGTTCAGTATGTTTTTTTGGACATAAACGCATAATATATGTTAAGCAAAAATCAACAAAGACATTCTTGGAAAAAAATGTGTTTAATTTTTTTTACTTTAAAAAAAATAGGAGCTAAATTCCCCATCAAATGGACAGCACCAGAGGCCATCAACTACGGCTCCTTCACCATCAAATCTGATGTCTGGTCCTTTGGCGTCCTACTTACTGAGATTATCAGCTATGGACGCACACCGTACCCAGGTAAGTCAGTCATGGACAGCAGCTTCTGTACAGTACATACACATTTTTCAGTAATATCTCTGAAAAGGAAGGACTTAACAGGTGCAGTTAGTGAACATTTTGTCCCACTATCCATTAAAAACCTTTGCACATCAAACTGAGTAAACGGTACAGAATAAAAAATGATTTGAATTTTGACTCACATTTCAATTGCACCTGCTGATTATTTTTGTAATCACTTAATCTCTACTTGATTTATCCATAAATGTCAGAAAATATCAAAAAATGTTCATTGGTGTTTCACACACCTCGTAATGATGACGTTCTCAAATGTCTTATTTTATCCAAAGAAATCTCTTTGTTGCATGGAGCAAAATATTCACATTTAAGAAGCTGAAAAATCACAAACCTTGTTTAAATTATTTAGAAAAGTTAGAAAAATCAAGTAATAATTTAAATTGATTTAAACTAAGTGCAATGTGACTACAATGACATATAAAAATGACATATAACAGGGGAAACAAAAGATGGCTTCAACGCGTAGTGACTACATAATGTGTTTATGTGTCTTTACATTAAGAAGTTGTTGCTCTGCAGCTTCACTTGACACAATCACATGCTCTTGTTTTTCAGGGATGACCAACCCAGAGGTGATCCGGTTCCTGGAGAAGGGAAGCCGAATGCAGCGCTTGGAGAGCTGGCCCCGGGAACTCTATGACATCATGCTGGAGTGTTGGAAGAACAAGCCGGAGGACCGTCCCACTTTTGACTACCTGCAGAGCGTCCTGGGGGATTTCTACACTGCCACAGAGAGTCAGTACCAGCAGCAGCCATGAGACGCCCCGTCACCAGACATGTCTCATGTGACAGTATTGTTTTAGTCATAGTAGCAAGTGCAATCGTCTATATGCTGGAGTGCAGCACCAACACCTGCATTACTGCACTCACTCTTTCTGCTTCTCATTCACACATACATGGTTATTTTAACTTATAGTGGCTAATTGAAAAAAAATACTTGAAACCACCAGGAGTGGTTAGGTGGTGTAATCAACACACATGCAACTCATCATTTCCAATATTATCCTGATTGACTTTTTCAGTCTAAACAAAATAATTTAAACATTGTGCAGGTTCACTGACCCTAAACTAGTTTTTTAATTAAACCATGCAAGAAAGATTAAGAAATAATAAGCAAAGAAAAGTAATATATACAAAGTTTCCCCAAAATGTTGTCTGATTATTATGATACCACAATCCTACTTCAAACTTAGGTCAGGTGTACAACACAATCAATACTGTAAGATGATGTTTTGCATCGGTTCTGTCGTCAGTTAATTGATCAGAAAAGACCTTTACCCAGTAGACATTCTGGTTAAAGAGGACATTCACTGGAAAATCAAATCTCTGATGTGTTTTGGTGTGCCCCCGTGTCCTTCCCGTATCTAAACATCACTAAAGTGTCACAATAAATACTTCAGCCACTTCTGAGAAAGAAGGGCTTCTCTGTTTACCTGAGCTCAAGCAAGCGGTTTTGAAAAGTCCAGTTTAGTTACGTAACTAGCACATTTGCCGTGCAACGAACCCTCCCCCAACAGCTACTCATGGGCGTGAACATTCAACCTGAAGAAGAAGAAGAAGAAGAAGAAGCACCGCGGAGCAGTCAGTCAGCTGGTAGCTGGCCAATCACAAGAGACTCAGTGTTCTGGGGGGCGGGCATTAGCTCAGAAACAGAGTGCCTGTTCAGAGGCTGGCAGAGAGCAGCAATAAGCTGGCTTAAATCTGAAGAGACTATGAGGTTTTTGAACAGAAATATTATTAAATTCATTTCAGTAATCTCAATTTTTTGGTTCAAAAAGACCAATCTATGTGACTTTAATAAGTACTGTAGATCGGTGCATAGATATACAAGTGTTTTAAATTGGCTCCAGCCCTTCCAGACGCATTTCCCCCCCACTGTCACTTGTTGTTTGTTCTGTTGTGTTTATTAGTACAGATTTTTTTCTTTTTTTTATTTTGGTAAAAAGGAGGGGCCACTGACTAGAGTTGTTCTGACTAACGACCCGGGCAACAACCCTGCTCCTATTGTTTGGCTGTCACAATCATACTTTTTGTTCATTCAGTAACATTACAACCTTTGAAGACATTTCTTCATAACACAGAGCTGACATCAAACCAGTCATGCAACAGGTGGAAACAAAATGCTTTTTAAAGCTACAGATACAGTGGAAGGCAGCTAACATACCGAACAGGCGATACCATCATCGCCTGTTTTCATTAAAAGGCAAGATGGTGGAGTGTTGTTTTGCACTGGGATGTCAACTGAGCTGGGGACAAGCGAGTTCCATTTTACTGGACCACCAAAGATCCTGAGGGGTGGCAGAGTCATAAAATGTGCTCATAGTGAGCTTTGAAGACGGAGAGATGAGAATCCACAGGCCAAGGAGTCTGCTTGTGTTGTGCTGACTTCATATCGGATTATCTTAAATATTTTGTTTATTAACATGCTTTTCATTGCGATGTCTGTAAAGTAAGATGCTCCAGCTGTGTACATATTGGTTATACACCGCAATGAAGGCTTGACAAGAGTCAGATATATCAGTTATATATAAGTGATATATCAGATTCAACGTGTACAGTGAACTCTGCACTGGCGCTGTTCGTTTTCTGTAGAAGCTTCCCCTGCCAACATGGCTGTGAAAACATAGTGATTTACATGACGTCTGGAGCTCTCTCGACTCACAAAGTCAAACTAATCAGAACTTATGTAAAGGCAGGATCATTTCACTCAGCACAGATAAACATAAACCTGTTCAAATGTAAAGTACCTATGTAAAGCTGTGACGAGACAAGCGATGCTTTTAGCTGTACAGAGCACAGTGAGACTGGACTTCACAAAGTGCAAGGAAAATAGCTGGCTATGCTGATATCCTTAATTTATATTATATTATATATATATATTTTTTCCATTTTGCTTTGCTTGTATCAGCATTACACCTTGATCGTGCCTTTCACAGTGGCTGTTTCTTTCAGATTTAACATTCACAATCAATTCTGTATGCTCTGTATATAGACTGATGCACAAAGAGAAATACAAGGACTTGGGTGACCGGGCATTTCACAATACTTTACCAGTGGGGGCCCCTATACTGAAGTTTATGAACTTCATTACTATTATGGTTATTATTATAATTATTTTCGCTCCCTGATGCATGACAGCACTTTGTGGTTTCTATGTATGGAAGCTCACATAAGCCAAAAGACATAATGCCTTTCACGAATTATAATTGATTGCATAGTTAAGATATTATGTAAATAAGTTTATTTCTAAATTTACCCAAAAAGCAAATCATGTATTATTTTAATGGACAATTAAGAGAGGAATTATTAGGAATCAATAATTCAGTAAATTAAAAAGGGGATTTACAAAAACAGCATAAGTGTTATGTTAGATCAGTTTAATCAACATTAATGATGCCTGTTGCTTCTCCTTACCTATCAAATGTCACAGTAAGAGATTATGTCGTGATACACCTTTCTCTTGTCTGATTGTTGATGCATTTACCGCTGCAATGACTGTATCACTGTATGTTGACTTAATGAGTAACTGCTTTCTTGAACTCATGAGTCGTAACTAATAACTTGTTTTTGTCATATTGTAAATATAAGAGTTATTGCACAGTCACTCACTGCTGAAACGGTAAAGTGTTGAAAATGTGGAGAAATAATGAATTTAACATAAAGTAAATTGTGTGATTTACTTGTATTAAGAACAGATGTGTCAATATTGAATCAATGCCCAGGGCGGTACATATTTTCATTAGGTTACCAATATTTTCTTTGTCAAGGTTTGTCTTTATCAGTAGGGAAAAAAGTACGTTTTTGTTTGATGCTTGGTTCAGTGCCACTGTGATTTAACTTTTCAAATAAAATGTATTAAAACAAATATTGAGTTTTTGGTCGTTACAGGTTTAATAAGCTAATTTAAAGCTGCACATGCAACAATTACAATATGCAGTTTGTAATATTCACAGGACAAATTTAGAATGTCTTTACTCATTCAAAAGTGTTTGAATTAGCTCCTGGGTGCATGTCTGGCCCTGTCAAATTAATTTTTATTATTAACTTTACTGAAAAGGTTCAAATGTACCATTCAGTTAAGCTAGAATGTAACTGTCAGTCATCTAATGGCACAGGGTGGTTTAGACATGAATATAAATAACTTATAACTAGGGATGTACATTGTTTGACTTTTTGGCAATATCAGATATGTTGATATATCAGGGTCGCCTGGGCCAATGACTGATACCGATACAGATATATAGATGTATGGTTTTCCCTGCACCCAACTGCAGAGGTCATTTAGTCTCTTATGTAGTTAAATTACCATTATATTTTGCCAACTCATATCACAGCAGATGGAGAATATACATAATTTTAATTGAGCAACATAAATAAACAGAAAAAAATAGCCGTAGAAGGCACCAGCATTTCCTATTTAACCTACTGTTGTAGTCATTAGTCATCAGCATAGCTTGGTCAGATAATCCTTTTTTAATCCCTTTGAAGGTAAGTAAATGAACAATTAAATAAATAAATAAAACATTAATACATAATTCTTTTTTGGCAAAAACCCTTATTTTGTTAGTCTTTTGTCAAGGTTTGATATATTCAATCAATTCCAAAACTAACTGATCTGGGCTGGGGACACACAAAATTAATTCATAATAAATTCAGTATAAAAAGAATCACATTATGGATAGCTACCTGAATTAATGATATTTGTTTGCAAATATTCTGAGTATTACACCATTTAAGTATGATAATGACAATAGTACCACTAATAATCATATAATAATATTGCTAATAGTATAAGTGTTATATAAGTATGATAAAAATAAATATATTATTGATATTATCAATAATGATGATATTCTGATAATGATAATGTTACAAGTATGTTATTAAAGTGTTAATATTGTTACTAATGATGATCAGGATTATTGTGTGTATGGTGATAATGATATGATCAATGTTTCTAAAAATGATCATATGTTAAAATGAGTATAAAATATATATAAAATGAAATGGAATTTTTTGTGCAGGGAGAAGTGGTGGGTATGACTTTTTCCCCACTCCCTTTTGAATATGTATAATTTAGATTATGTTTTTTTTCCCCATCGATATATATATATATATATATATATATTATATGCATGTTTAATGTTAAAAATAAAATATAATCAACTCAAACCCTCATACACATGAGGGTTTGTCATTGTCATTTTAAATATGTTAAATATTAATTTCAACGATGACTGAATTCCGAATATCTGTAATTCATATCCAGACTATTATCAAAAACAAAAAGGACTTAAAAGTAATAAAATTAAACTCCCGATAACCAACACCTTCCGCGACGTCACTAATGACACGTATTCAAAATGGCGGCCGCGGCTATGGTGAGTAGATAAACGAACATTTTTTCTCTCTAACTACTCGTCGGTTTTTAAATTTTTTTCCACATTGACTCACACACAGCTCTGTAATTGTGGCAGAGCAGATGTCCAACACATTCTCTCAATGACAGTTAAACGCCAATTTTGTGCATATTTACTGGAAATCGCTGCTCCTTGAATCTTGACGAGCTGGCTAAGAGGTTGTTGGTTAGCTAACGTCAACTAGCTTACTTGTTAGTGAGCTGTGGTTAAAAACAGTTTTCCCGTCCCTGCTCTGGTTGGAATATAGTTGAGCACAGGTGTAAGTTTGTGCTGTCATTCCCGGTACTATCAGGGGAAATCGGCTCGTCGAACTTTGGCTTAACGTTAGCTGTTAGCAGCGGTGTCTGGCTGAGGTTGTCGGTGAAGCAAGTGTAAGAAGAAAAGTGTTGCAACATGTTTGGGCGACACGATTAGTGACAAAGTACGGACACCTCACACTTGTATTTGTTGTTAAAATGTGACGTTTTGTTTGAGAAAGCGACTGTCGTTGAAGTATGTAGCCATGCTTGCTAACTTCCTCCTGAGTCCTATCATTCATTAGCGTGATCGTCGTGTGTTGTGTCATATTGTCATAATGTGTTTTCGTATTGAAGGATAAGATAGGAAGAATGTTCCTGAGTAAAACATTGAATTAGTGATGTGCAATGCCACTGATTGTCTTTCCAATCCGATACCAAGTAAAATTCAGATCGTTATGAACGATACCAATCCGATACCAATACTGTGTTCAAAAACTTATAACGCTTTTTTATACAACCTGTTGTTATACAACCGGCCACTGGTTGGTCAGAGTGTGTTGTCACTGGAAGAATCATGATTGTGAAGTCCAACACAGGAATCAAACCAAACAATGCCAAACAGTATTTAAAAGTGGAGCCTGGTGTATTTAATGACGGCACTACCTAAATAGTGAGTAGTAATAGCGATAGTGAGCCTAATCACAGCCCCTTCCATTGTATTTTAGTTAAGGGACTGTGACAGATCGAGTCTGTGGTCCAGTCATGCAAGAAGTACTGAACTAATTGTTGTAATTACGGATGCTAATGATTCAGTACACCTAAAGAAACTACCCAGCTGCAGCAGTTCCTTGCACCTGAGTAGCTGGCTGCTATGATGAGGATGCGCCATAGTAATAAAAAACATTGTGTCTGATACTCAAACCACGTAGCCAAGCCGAGTGGTGCTAGAACTGTATAATGGGAAAGCACATTTAATGTGTTTGGAGAATTTAAATAAAAAGAAAGCATAGTCTAAAGTCTTGCATTCATGGTGAATGCAAGACTTTAGACTATTATTTCATTACTTATTTCATAATAACCATATTTATTCATGTTAACTTGAATAAAGTTGGACCCTCTAGCTTTAAAAATCCGAGGAACACACCAAAGAACTCGGAGAGTGACGTATTTCTCTCCCTATATTTTATTAATACATTCATAGTTCACATGTGACTATGAAGTAGTTCTTACTAACTGGATATCATTTAGACTAGATCCATATTTTTCACAGTTCAAAATAATTATTTTGTCCTTAATAAAGCACACCTGTACAAATGACATTTATTCCATTGTGTTCCTGTTAATGATAAACTACAATTTTACCCCAAATTACTAAAATATTGATATTTTATTTTAAAAGTCTTTAAAAGTTTTAAAACATCTGATAGACTAGTCATGCTTGTGGGTTGTATAAAATGTGGAAACTCAGAATAATGACAACAATGCTGTCAAATCCTTGATGTGCTACTATTAGGGATGGGGAAGTGTACAACATTATCACCATTAATAGTGCTAATAAGAGTAGATTTTCATGAATTTACATTATCAGGATAACTGTTATGGGAAAATTACAAATATTATGAATAGTGTGATTAAACATTCATAGAGCAGGCTACTTAGAAACTCTAAATGGTTGTAGTTAAAGTAAACAGTCCTGGTGATTTAGTTCCACGATGGTGAGCTTACATTTTCCTAATCATTGTGAATTTGTGATTTATATCATTACCTAAATAATAGCATGAATTGCAGATACTTTGGTCAATATAACATGTCTGCAAAAGTGGTGGCCAAGAAGTCGAGTAGCACAACCCCTTCTGTCACACATCTTAAAAATAATGTTGTTGTTGTTATTGTGTATTAAGAAAAATGTGCCTTTATATATATCCTTTATATTCAATTATTTTCCTTGGTATTGGTATGAAGTTTAAAATTCTATTATAGTGACAACCATAATTGCTATTAATGTGCCCAGCCCAACTAACAAATATATATTTAGCAAGCTGAAATGTGTTTTCCTAGACTGTATTGGAATCCCATTGGTAGTAGTCTGCTAGGATTTTAATGTGTGTACACAAGCCTACGCAATTTGCAAACAGCAGCATTAACAAACTAAGGATATGGCGCTTATGATGTTGATGTTAGCATCTGCTTTTGCTTTTGGCATTGACTTGGTATTGATGCATCTTTCCCACACCAAGCATCTTTTACACACCATTTTAAGTGTATAGTTAAAAATACAGTTCAAATGTTTAAAGCCAGACTGAGGGTAAAGAAAAATGAGAAGGGACGGTAACAGTTAACAAACCAACACAAACCTTTCTACTCTCTAAACTACTGTTTCATGTGACATGATATTAGTGCATTTGTAAAGCCCTTTTTGCTCATCCAGTGATGCCATCCTTTTTTGACTCTAATCATGAATGTAAAGTATATTTATGAATTGTGTGCTTGTATGATAATTAGCTGTGTCTGTGTTGCAGGAGACGTGGTGGGCCTTGCTGCTGTTGTCCTTCTTGCCTGTGGTTCGGCCATTTTATGTTCCCGGAGTCGCTCCTCGGGACTTCCGCGAGGGTGACACAGTAGATATTAAGGTAAGACCAAACTTCAATGGTCACCTGTTTACAGATTAGCAGGACCTTTATGATATTGTTCTTGTGTGGTTGCCACTCATGCCTTAGATCACAAGATATCTGGTCTGAACACAATTCGTCCTCAGGCCACATTAGAGCCCACCTCCTCAGCTGATCATGCCGGATCCTTGGCAGTTTCTTTTTTTTATACACTAATCAGTGCTCTCTGTCACAAACATCAGTACAGTCAGAAGAATTTAAAACCTAATATTGTTCTCGCAAACAGTTGTGATGTTGCTGTTTATTTTGATAAAGGGTGGGGACATCGGGTGCTTCCAGGATGCGTTTTAATGCCAGGTGTGAACAGTTGTACTTAACTCTGCATGGGAAAGTACTGAGTCATCCAATTGCATGCAAACAGCCTTAAGTTGAGCTACGGTTGTAGCTTAACTACACAATTCCAAGTCTTTCTACCATCCATGAACTTAAAACATCAATTTTTTTAGTCTGCTACAGCAGAAAATCCAACCATGTTGGTCAAAAATGTACTGGTCTGAATTTTACCATATTTGTTTTTTCTGTGGAACATGTGCAGAACATCCAGGCCAGCTTAATCTGATTCTGCTCAAGGTATACTACCTATCTCTGCGTGTGCTAGTCTGAATTTTAGAATTTAGACTAGAATTTAGAATTTTTAATGTCATCTAAATTAAGTGACTGATGGCCTTGGACCACGCTGTTGTGTTTGAAGTTTTGTATGTCACTCTGAGTGAGCCAGTCTGATGTTTTGTTTTTCAGGCAGTGAAGCTGACCAGTTCCCGCACCCAGCTTCCATATGAATACTACTCCCTCCCTTTTTGTAAGCCTGGCTCTATTGTCTACAAAGGGGAGAACCTGGGTAAGTGGATATCTACAGACATCTGGGAGGTTCCTCTGCAAGTATTGCTTGAAATGACCTGATCTTGTAGAAGAAAACAATGTTATTTTAATGTGTTGCTCTAAAAAAAGGTGTTTCTATACATATATTTTCAAGAGTTGTTTTATGTTTCTGTCTTGTAGGTGAGGTGCTTCGTGGGGATCGTATTGTAAATACTCAGTACACTGTTGAGATGAACAAAAACAAGAAATGTGAGATGATGTGCAGCAAGAAAACTCTCAGCCTAGAAGAAAGCAAGCTGGTTGCTGAGCGAATCCAGGAGGAGTATTATGTTCACCTGTGAGCATACATTTTCTCACTGTTTTTACCAGGGAGCATCTTTAAAACTGCTAATAGCTTGTATTTTGTGCGGCATATATTCACATTAATTTAAATCCACAGTGGCAACCTCTGATTGGGAGCAACTATAAGAAGGGTATTTTAAAACGAGGCATGGTATGGTACAACACCATTTATACCATATTACTTAAGTGTTGGGTAATAAGCTTTTTTCCAGCAGCTCCTCTCTGTACTGTATAGGTGGTGTCCAGCAACACTTTTTACCATGTTTTTTTTTTTTTAACCATGAGTCACAGACTCTTAAATTTCATGCCACTTCCACCTCTCTAAAATTTGAGTAAATGTCTTCATAATAAAACTGTTTTCTTACAAGAATTTAACTCAGTGAATTTGATGTTTGTAACTCCTACTGCATCTTTCTTTTCAGCATGAAGATTGAGCACAATAGTAAACACAAATTAGTGAATCAAAGACGACACATACTTTCCACACTGTTTCAGAGAAGTTACAGTGTAAATCAAAAAAACTAGCTGCTTAGTTCGTGTCAGTGACTCCTTACATAAACTAAGAACCTTACTCTACTTTAAAGGAATGCCAGTTTTAGTATGCATGTGTGGAATGTTAGACTGACATGGCCCCATTGTAGTATGAGTGAAACTGAGGCTATGAATGTGATTGTGTAAAAGCATATTGAGTCTATGAGAACAGAGAAAGGTATGACACAGGACGTCCAGGCTCATATCCATGCTGTTGAACTATGGCATGATTTTTAAGGTGTGCTTTGTTAAGCACAAAAGGATAATTTTGAACTTGCCAAATTATGAACCAACAAATTCTCTATTAGTAATTACTGGGGAAAAACTGTTAACTCCACTGCTGCTTTGTAGATGTGCACAGTGTGGGTGTGTGTTTGCAGCACTGCTTGCCTTGTTGTCACTTGTGAATACACATTTGACAGCAGCTATACATGAGAATCACATAAGAACTCGACTTTCTAGCTCTGGTCTGTGTACCTAAGCATATTCAATACTCATATTTGTGTGAGTGAAATGTACGTACGTAAAATTTGACTGCAGGATGTTGTAAAAAGAAGCGACAATTAGAATAGATTGCTCAATTTTAGTTGCGACCTGTTTTTTCATGTTTAATCATGTAAACTAATTGAACACCTCACTGTGACTTTCAGTATTGCAGATAACTTGCCAGTTGCCACCAGGTTGGAGTTTTATCCCAACCGAGAGGCAGGAGCAGAGGAGGATCAGAAGAAGGATGTGGTGAAAGATATCCAGTTTGAACATGGCTACAGACTGGGATTTGTTGATAACAACAAGGTAGATATCATAAAACATAGTTTTAGATTCCTGTTATGCACTTTGCTTTTTTACATTGTTTGTCTACTGATCAACTTTGTTCTCTGAGCAAGTATGCCCTACTTGTTCTGGTTTCTTTTACATATTTCTTTAGTCTGTGCCTATTCCAGTGGTTTAAGAAGTGAGTGAGACTCAGTTGAAAGCTGGGGATTTGAGGATTTTGCTATATTTAAATCAAATTTTGAAAGTTAGTGGGTTGTTTGTTGTACATGATCACTCACCACTCCAACACAAGGACATTTTAAGAAAACTTAATATTATTCAAATATTATTGAATTAATTTTTCAAATAAAATGTTTGTGGGCTTGAAAATGATACAATATCTTGAAGAACCTAATGCCCATGTTCTCTTTCCGATTGGCTCTTATCGGTTGCACTAAACAAAAAGCGCTCTTAACATGTTTTTTGAAGTTAAGGAATCGGCACTATTTATGAAATTAATATAAATGTGCCAAAAAACCCTCAGTGATATGATTGAATATCAGAATTCATATTTTACGTGAGTGTGGGTATGTTACATTTTTACCTATTAGACACTTACAAGGGATGCACAATATTGGACTTTTTGCTCATATACCAATTTATTGGCAGTGCTTGAGCAAATACTGATATCATAATTACTTATGATGCATAGCAGAAATACATTGATGCAGATAGTTTTCATTAAAAAGAAGAAAAAAAACTAAGTCAAGTGAATGTAGCAGAGACGTACAACAGATGCCAGCTCTTTATTTGCTATAGCACTTTGCTATTTGCTATGTGTTTCAGAAACTAATTTTTGTCGTCTTCTGTCTCTTGTCTTCCCTCACAGTTTTATCTGCACAACCACCTGTCTTTCATCCTGTACTTCCACAGGGAGAAGCTGGAAGAGGGGGATATTCATGACTACAGGGTTGTGCGATTTGAGGTTGTTCCCCAAAGTGTCAAAGTAGAGGGTCAGTGTTGTCGTACTCTAGTTTGTGTCACATCTCTGGTCTGTGTTGTTGAAAATTACACAAATCTGTTGCCTTTAAAGTAATCAGTAAAGTGTTACCAATTTCATAACCTTTGTTATTATTTATTCTCAGATCTTAAAGCAGTGGAGAATGATAAGACTTGCACCTTGCCTGAGGCCAGTGGCTCCGCCCCTCAGGAGATTGACCCTACCAAAGAGAATGAGGTTCTCTTCACCTACTCTGTCCACTGGGAGGTCAGTGTCATGCAAAAGTTTTTACATTTGAATAGTTTCCTATATGTTAGTATGTATCAGCACTAGTGACAGCTATGGGTGGAGACATTTTATTAATATCTCAGGAAAAAAACTCTCTTCAAAGATGAACGGATGAGATTTATGGACCTTGCTGAACATATTTTGGCCATTTATCAAGAATTCTAATGCTTATTATGTCATAATATACTGAAAGATACAGTAGGTGGGGGTTTTGTGTTCTTGATCAGTTTCTTTAAACCCTTCCAGCATTGTGCAAATCAAATGATCTCATCTTGGCTCTGTTTACAGCATGACAAGAGGACAGTTGACACAAGATGGATATTTAATTTTTTCCCTTAAGGAAACAGTTTGCAGCAGCAATCACTGAGGATAATCCACCCTGTTATGCTGTCAATTTTCCCTTGACAGATCTCATGAGAGGCTTCTCCCTGTCAAGCAGCCTCTGCTACCACACAGCAGATGACAGCCTATATAAACAAAAATCCAGGAATCCTGCTTACTGCAGCTTTACTAACCTTTATTGAATATATTTTCACTTCATGAATAAAATGTCTCACTTATGCATTGAGGGAATTTCCTTTAATACACTACTCAAGGATGTACTTGTTGGATCATCTAAATGCATTTTTTAAACAGAGGAATTCATAGACTTATAATAAAACACTTAAACCCAACTAGTGAGTCAACACAGTAGAAACAATACACTGCAAATGGAATATTGTTGGGAAATTCACGCAGGTTTTTGAGTTAGTGGGTTTACTAGGATACAGAGTAGAGGTCGACCAATTTGGTTTTTTCTATGGCCGATTTTTTTTAGAACTCAGGGCTGCTGATTGCTGATAATTCATGCCTATTTTTGTGGCTGAAATATAAGGTCGATCATCTTTTTTTCCTCCATCTGATAAAATATAGCTAACTATAACAAAAAATTGTTTAACTTCAGTAACCAGTTATTGAACAATAATGGACTGTCTACATTCTGTCCTACAGTGCAATTATATACAGTATTTTTACTATGTAATAATGTATTATTAAATATTAAATACATAAAACTGGAAAAAAAGTGTGATTAGTTATTATTGAGTACTCGAGTATATCGAGTAATAAATATCTGCAATCGCTGCTTACTGAAATATGCAAATATTGGCCCATTTAATTGGCCCAAGTGTTTAAACAGTCTGCCTCTAAAATAAAAGAGAATAAAGACATAGTCGTGTAGTGACAGGACTGCTGAACCTCTCATTTCCTCTGAGCAGGAGAGTGAAGTGAAGTGGGCTTCTCGATGGGACACATACCTGACTATGAGTGACGTCCAGATTCATTGGTTCTCCATCATCAACTCTGTGGTGGTCGTCTTCTTCCTGTCTGGTACGTCCAACATTCAACAAATCCTGGTTGGGTCTGATCACTGTGACATTGTCCATTAGTAAAATAAATAAATAAATAAATGGCAATATTTGTAAGAAGTAACATTTCATTAAATTTATGGAGAAATGTAATTTGACATTATAGATAAATATAGGTGCCTACTATTTACATATTTTAATTGTCAAACTCACTACTGAGGGACATGGACATGAGCTAAGGATCGCTCTAGTAAGCATTTGTTTTTTAAAACAAAAAAAATGAAATCCATTCCACATTTCTTCTGCAAATTTAGCTGCAATTTGTTACAGGAAACTTACCGCCTTATGAAATACTGTTGAAAGAGTGTTACAACATAGTATGTTTGAAAGATGAAATCAGAATTTAAAAATATTTTGGGGGATTATAGTCACTTGTTTTATGTAACCTGATTACATAAACATTACATTGGTAATCTATTGGTTGGAAAATATGACTGTGTGAGAACTGTTGGGTTTCCTTTCTTTCTTGCTCACTTGGTTCTTGTTCTCTCAGGTATTCTGAGTATGATCATCATCAGGACCCTGAGGAAGGACATTGCTAACTACAACAGAGAAGATGACATAGTAAGAAAATACCCACAATACTTGAGCAATAAAGTAATCAATATAACAGAAGTTATTCACATATTGATATAATTCTTGTGTTCTGTTGTGTTCAGATTAGATTAGTATAATCCAGGCACTTGACCACATTTTCTTCTTCCTAACCAGGAGGACACCATGGAGGAGTCAGGATGGAAGAATGTCCATGGTGACGTCTTCAGGCCCCCGCAGTATCCAATGATCCTCAGCTCGCTGTTGGGCTCCGGGATCCAGCTCTTCTGCATGATCCTCATTGTCATCTGTGAGAAAAACTGTCATTAAATTCAGTAGATTGACTTGACTTTCCCATATCTTATTTATTGGATGATAATAAAAAAAAAAAGAAAAATTACGATCAGTGAAACATTAAAACAGCTGTGTTTTCCCGGGTGTGCCATAGTTGTTGCCATGTTGGGCATGTTGTCTCCGTCCAGTAGAGGAGCCTTGATGACCACAGCTTGCTTCCTTTTCATGTTCATGGGGTAAGAACCATAGTCTGTTTTCAAATAACCATGAAGAAGATTCCAAATTATGCATTTCTCTAACCATTTTCTTTTTGTGTCTTTCCTTCAGTGTGTTTGGTGGTTACTTTGCTGGCAGACTGTACCGCACACTGAAGGGCCATCGATGGAGGAAAGGAGCATTCTGTGTGAGTCGCTAATAAATTTAACTTTCAGGTTCCTCTCATAATAATCTTAAAATGAAAAGCAAGTTCAAAGGTAGAAAAGGGTAAAAACAGACAGTAAAACCTGAACTATAGCTGAACTATAGTGAGATGATAGGGTGAAGGATAAACAGAAGTGATACATCTGACTTTTTTAATGTTTCAGTGTTTGTTTCAGTTTTGAACGCATGGCTGTCCACAGTTTTATGTCTAAATAAATGATTATTTTCATGGTGTCATTTGTGTCCTTGTAAACAAAACAGCTGAGCTTGTCCTTTGCCATTCTCCTCTGCAGACGGCAACTTTGTATCCTGCAGTGGTTTTTGGAATTTGCTTCATCCTCAACTGTTTTATCTGGGGAGAACATTCCTCTGGAGCGGTGAGTCTCAAGGCCACACTGTCTGTTCATGCATTCACTGCACAAGCAACAAGCTAGTTTCTTATACTCATTATTATTATTATTAACTGTTTTTGTAGTCCAATAATGTAAAAAATTTTCTTTGGCTCACAAGTGATTTGAAAACAATGCACCAAAAATCACAACACTAAAAATAAATGGCTAAAACAAAAAAACACAAAATGTAGAACACTGCTTTACTGTGAATTGTATTTAAGAACTTAACATGGCTGATACATTTAGTTTGAAAGACTTTTTAAGATGTTTTTGTTTTTGCTGTATTAGCTCTATAGCACCTTCATTGTTTTAAAAGATGTACAAGATCAGTCATGAAATATCATACACAGAATTTTTTGTATATCATACACAGAATGATTTTATGGGTGTAAAATCATGTTCAGTAAACAAAAAGATATAATAGCAACTTGAATTCACTTCAACACACAACGTCTATTCTATCTTGAGATTTATTGTGTTTTATTTCATGTTCAGTTTTAAATAGGTTATAAATAAAATGGTATTGGCTGTTCTCTCTGCTCTCACTCCATCAGGTTCCCTTCACCACTATGCTGGCATTGCTCTGTATGTGGTTCGGTATATCTATGCCTTTGGTCTACTTGGGTTACTACTTTGGCTTCCGCAAACAGCCATATGACAACCCAGTACGCACCAATCAGATCCCACGGCAAGTTCCAGAACAACGCTGGTACATGAACAAGTTTGTAGGGTGAGTGTTGAGTCTTGAACTGTGTGTGGTTTGAACATTTTCATTTGAGACATACTCTAATTCCATTGTTACTTTTTCTTCTTTCCCCCCACCAGAATCCTGATGGCTGGGATCCTGCCATTTGGTGCCATGTTCATTGAACTTTTCTTCATTTTCAGTGTGAGTACAACTGCTCAGCTCTTCATTAGGATCAGTTCAAAGTCAACTAAGCTCTTCTTTCTGTGCTGCACATATGTTAGAGTGAGTGTGTATTTCTTTTGTGTGGCAGTTACTTGATACCAAGTGACATTTTATTATTTTTCAAAGGATAAGTGGTGAGTGTTTTGTGGTTTCATCACTGGTGTCAAGGTCTATCATGACAACCATTTTGCACTGACATTACCATGAAAAACAATCACACACATGTTAGGGTTTTAAACACACACACTCAGATTGAGTAGAGGCTTTTTCCCCACAATGGTCATGTTTCTCTTTGGTTAGCAACAGTCAGATTTAATCATTTGTTTCATTGTCAGTGAATGACCAATGTAACCGTAGACACTACACAGAGACTGGCCGTCACCATGGTAGTTAAACTTCTGGTGGAAGCCAGCAAACTGTAGCAGCCAAATAGAAACTGGCATTGAGCAAAGCATCTTTCAGTCTGTTGGGTTTGTGGAAAATGCTTAAGCCAGACTTTTTTTCATTGTTCCATGTCACATCACTCATCCACAAAGTCTAGTCCTGTCAAATAAGAAAACAGAAAGTTGGTTGCTTAGTACTCCCATTCACTGAAATGTGTATATTGCCCCCTACAGGCCATCTGGGAGAATCAGTTCTATTACCTCTTTGGATTCCTCTTCCTGGTTTTCATCATCTTGGTGGTTTCCTGCTCTCAGATCAGCATTGTCATGGTTTACTTCCAGCTCTGTGCAGAGGTAAGATCAATGATGATAATTAGGAAGACATAAAAGTACTGTAGCCATCAATTAACCTGACTATTTTGGATGATAAATATAATGTCCAGGGTTCCTACCAGTCCTTGAAATCTTTGAAGGTTTGTCTGTTTGAAAAAAATAATAATAACAATAATTTGGTGCAATTTCAAGTTTTTTGAAAATGCCACCCAAGTAGACATGATGGGTCACTGAAAGTACTTGAATTTTGTGCAAGAAAGAAGCTAAGTTAGGTAAGGTAACTATTTAAGTAAATGTCGTGGTTTGGTTTGATAAAAAGATGCATTATCACAACATTTGAAATCACAGTTGGATAAATTTCTTGGCAATATCTTGTTTTTGTGATTTGACCTTAGTCAGTGCTGGTCCCAAGCCAAGATACATGTGAGAGTTGCATCAGCATGGGTATCCAGCATAAAAGTATCTGCCAAATCAAAAATGCAGATCATATGCTGTGGTAACCCATACAAATAAATCTTGTTTTGTGATGGGAGAGTTGGACTGCTGTATCAAGTCTTCAACAGCACGTACCAAATATATAAAGCGGTAGAAAATGAGTGAGTGAGAGTGTTAAGGGCCTGTAGTTTTATCACCTGTTCTTCAATAACATGTTGTGTTGTTTCTGTCTGTCTCTCAGGATTACCGGTGGTGGTGGAGGACCTTCCTGGTTTCAGGAGGCTCAGCATTCTACGTCCTCATTTATGCCATTTTCTACTTTGTCAACAAGGTAAAAAGTCCTCTTTGATTCCACTGTAGGTGAAAACATCAGTGTACGGAAGTGTAGGGAAGTACGGTGGCCTTACCCTGGAGTCACCAGGCTGAGGCGCTTCACTTGTGTTGTTTCTTCACAATGTGCATACAATCATCAGTCCGACAAAATCAGATTACACGCTCACCTTTATACCCGAGGACCCCTTATGGTCATCCAAAATATGAACTGTAAACTGTACAAACAAATCGCCATAGATTTGGCTCCTATACTTTGCATTGTAATTTAACTCTTGGCTGCTGTAGAAACATGGTAACATACGATGGCTGCCTCCATAAAGCAAGGTCCTTTTTTCTAAGGCTACAAAAAACTTAAAAACAAAACAGTAAAATTGGTAATGGTTAGAATATTCAATTTCTGCCAATGAACCCTTCCACTTTAGGGCAAGAGGTGATGGTAGTATATCAAGATTTTTATCACACAGTTATACAAGAACAAATGTATAAACAGCTCGTTCTGGTCTTCGTTGTTTTAATAGAAATATACAGGCAATGGAAACATAACAAAACAATATAAATAGATCATGTGAATGAAATTTTAAATTAAACGTGTGCCATTTTGTGTCTATTATTAAAAAGCATTTTCCCCACCACATTCTAGCAAATCACATGCTAAATGTAAGGAAGGAGAAAGAATACGTCAGGTTTATTTATTCATTTATTTATTTATTTTCATTTTCACTGTTTTAGTGGTGATAAAATCCACTGACTTAACTGAAGTGAACAGAAAACTCCTCGAGATGTTAAAAAGTAAAAAGTGAAACTGACCCCCCTCTTCCTCCTCCTCTTTCTTCCTCACCAGCTGGACATCGTGGAGTTCATTCCCTCACTCTTGTACTTTGGCTACACGGCCCTGATGGTGCTGTCCTTCTGGCTGCTGACGGGCACGATCGGCTTCTACGCCGCCTACATGTTCATCAGGAAAATCTATGCTGCAGTTAAGATCGACTGAGACGTCACAATCGCTGCTGTTTGTTTTTTTGGGGGGTTATCAGCTTTTTTTTTTCTTTTTTTATATGTATATTTTTTATTATTCATGTCCAGCAAGCACTGACTTGTGTGTGGAGGGAACAAGAGGGGTGTTTTTATGGCACAACAGCAACAGCAAGTGGCAGAGCTGAACCAGCCGTTTGTCTCCCTCTCCCTCGCTTCTCCCCCTTCCTCTTCCTCCTCCTCTCTCTCCAGGACAGAGACTCGGAGGGACTTCTGCTCTGATGGGACGGTTTTTGTCTTCTGCTGTTTCACCTTGCACACAAACACAGTGGGCCAAAGCTTGTGAGAAGACAGTTTCTGCACACTTTTTTTTGTCTTTTTTGTGTTGACTCTTTAACTTATCTAGGCTTTTTATTTTAATTTCTTTCTTTCATCTCCTGGGACATAATTCTCCGCTAATTTTCTTTCGTAAATTCTGTTATTGCTTTTTCTACTTTCATGTCAGAGACTTGAGATCAGGGAAGGATTTGAGCATCTAACTGTGGTTATGGTGTTAACTTTAATGTGTCTAACTAGTATGGATGGAAATTGTGCTTTTACATTGTACCACAAGTAAGGATAAATTAAATGTTCTTTTATTTTTACTTGAGTTTCCATGTCCTGGAGTGACCATGTTAACCACCACTGTAATCAAAATATTAGCTTCTTCCTCTAAAACAATGGGTCTTTTATTAAAGCGGAAATATCGCTCCATTTCTCCTAAATGATTCAGAACGGCTGTAAATGGTACCACGAACCCTTTGCCCTGAAGGAGCCGGAGAAAGGAAAAGCTTCAGTCAACATGGGAGCAGTAACCGTTTTTGAATTTGAGTGTCTACAACACACAGATGTGTTTTGGAGCATTTCCAGTAATAACTGTCATCAAACTGTGGCGTCAGTGTAGCCTTAGCAGCGCGGCGTGTCTGCTGAACTATGCAGTAATGGAGAGAAGTGTTTCAGAGGACCATTTCTGTTTCAGAAATATCACCGAGTCTCTTTACGTTTGAATTGGATGTGTGATACAGTTTGTGTATAATGTAAAAAAAAAAAAAAAAGATTCTTTTAAAGGCAGTGAGATAATAGTCTGTTTTGACAGAGCTTGAGTGTCATGAGATGAGCAGTGAATTGTAATCCAGTGTTTTCATTGCATTTATAAAGTGGATGTTTTCCATGTAGAATGATTTCCCCTGCATTACAACCTTTTGTTTTGCTTCAAGGTGTCTTTCATCTGGGAAAATCTTAGAGTGGGTTTAGAATATTTTTGGAGCCTGATGAAAATGTGGCTTGAAAGCCAAACAATCTATTTCACAGATGCTAATAAACCAACATATATTTGAAGAGGTAGTTGTGAAATGCACCAGTTTGCTTTTTTATCATCACTGGCTGCTAATTACTTTAGCTTAGCTTACCTTATAAAGACTGAAAATGGGAATTAGCACTGTTCAAAAGTAACTTCATCCACTTGCCAGTGCCTCTAAAGTTAAAGCTTTAGTCTTTTGCTTAATGTTTTTGCTAAGTTGCTGTCTGCTGCTGCTTTTCCCTTCCCTCCTCCTGTCACCTCATGATTCACTGATGGCCAGCCTAATGTTCCAGTTGTAGTTGGAAGTCCATATTTCCAAGTTGAGGGGAGCGTTGCCTCAACAGGAATGTCCCTCCCCTCAACTCTGACGTCCAAGTCAGGGCAACCTCACCAACCTGACATGGGTTTTTGAGATGGCTGCCACTGGTACAAACTCTGCTACTTTAAGTGTTAATTGCACTTCTGTCATATTTCTGCCACTCCACTGTTGTGTCTTTGACGAGATTTTTTTACTGATTGGTATTGCTAGCAGCGGCTAGCCCAAGATACTGTACATTTACGTCCATTGTTTTGTCCGAGGGTAACACGATCAACTTGGAGGTGCCGTCACTCCCAGTTCCGACCTCTGACTTCTAATGTTTACGGAACACACCATAACCTGACAAGTATAGAGGACTGAACCATATCAAACTGTAGATCAGTTAAAAAAAAATTGTTAATCTCCAATATTTAGCAAGGAAATGTCCAAAATCTCAACATTTAACGGAAGAATCTGGTGTATTTAGCGACAGCACTGCTGAAAGTAGGCCGTCAGTGACTCTTTGAATCGGTGACCTTTAAGGAAGTTAGCATCTGCACTTTTTTTCAGTCTTTATGCTATGCTAAGCTAAGCTAATGAACTGCCAGCTTCGATTGTCCAGTGAATTGGTGACATCTAATGGTGAGGATTTTCCCTCACGTATGTCAGGGAACTAAGGTGGCCTTTGCAAAAAGAAAAGTATGACCCAGCTGTTTTGTTTTCTCTTTAAAGTAAGGCTGTAAAGTAATGTACTATATATAAAAGGCTGTAACTAAGTACAAAAACCAAAAAATTTCTATTTTAAAGAAATTATACACTAATATAGAAGTACTTCTAATTTGGTTATTCAATATGAACTCTGCGAAATGTTACAAACTGGACCTTTAAACTCTAGTGTAACTTATTTGCAAGAGGCGACTTTCAGTATTTCTTTATATCGTTAAATTAACCCTTTGTGGGCATATGAAGCTCAAAACTGTCCAATTCCTGTTTTACTGTATATGTTGAGTATTTAAACGGGCACTTGTTAGTCTCCGCTGTTGGTTCACTGTAGTTGGAAGTTGGCAGCCAACACTGTGGTGCTTTCAACAAACCTTTCAACAAAGGTTTTTTAATTTATTTACCATGGGACACTCCCAAAATAAAAATGAAGAATCTAAGATGAAAAGAATCTCCAGGTAAAGCTCTCGTAGTCCTTCATGTTGACATTTAATGAGTCATTTTCATAGCAGGCATCAGATTTGTTTTTTTTCTCTTTTGATAATATACATAATGACAGTGGTAGCCATTTTTTTTGCACAAAACAAGTGAAGGTGAAGAGTGAGGGACGTGTGCCTGTCGACTTCGATTCTTCGGGGGTTTAAGGAGTTGAATGAATGAATATATCCTCCTTCCTTCACTAGAGTCGAGGCCTCCTAACACTCTAATGACACGATGGAGAGACTGTTGGAAAGTATTGAAGTCGCCTCTGCCATTTGCTCCAGAACTGGCCCCAACTTGAGTAATTATTCCACCAATTTACTTCCCATCTCTGCACCACTGTATTACAGCAGAGTCACTGACTCTGACTCTGGAGCCGCTGTCTCCTGTCCTCCTGTCCTCCTGTCGTCCTCTCCTGCTGTCGATCTGAACATGGAGATTGTTTTCTTTCTTTTTTTTTTTTTTTTTTACAGACAGACTTATGTACATATAATGGAGGGGTTTACAGTGTAAATAGAAGACAACAACGGCTTTGTATTTGTTTGCGTTTCACTGTTAGTGGTGCTCTCTCTCTCTCTCTCTCTCTCTCTCTCTCTCTCTCTCTCTCTCTCTCTCTCTCTCTCTCTCTCTCTCTCTCTCTGTTTGCGTTTCTCTGTTTGTGGTGCTCTCTCTCTCTCTCTCTCTCTCTCTCTCTCTCTCTCTCTCTCTCTCT
Source organism: Brachirus orientalis (assembly GCA_016785285.1). Taxonomy (NCBI): domain Eukaryota; kingdom Metazoa; phylum Chordata; class Actinopteri; order Pleuronectiformes; family Soleidae; genus Brachirus; species Brachirus orientalis. The sequence continues at coordinate 455,898 of JAFBJR010000570.1, forward strand.
CTCTCTCTCTCTCTTTGACTCCCGTCATCATTGTAGCCAGTAGCATGACGCTCGTGGTGACTCTAAAAGGAACATGTTTCCGTTTCTCTTCTCTCTGTTGCTTTTACAGAAATGTCTGATCACAAACTGTACAATGATAAAACAATAAAAGTGATGAAAAGTTGAAAACGGGGAAGAAATGTTGTATTTGAAATGTTTTTGGGCCACGTCAGTCATTTTGTTTTAAGGTCAGAATTATAAGTGAATGGTGGACGAGTTTAAAAGCCTTAACTTTAAAATAGCATGACTATTCTGATGAATGTGTTGTAGAAGGTAATTGGAATAAAAAAATATGTCAATCCAAATCCGTGAACTCTGATCCAACACAGCCCGTTCAGAAACAAATTTCATTCCGACTGGTGTTCATATAAACAGTAGATCCAATCAAGACTTCCTGGTTCGGTGGTGTCGCATGTCTGATCCACGTAAACGTGAAAAATGTCTTTTTTTTTATTGCTGTGTCTTCATTCCAAAAAGAAGAATGAGCAGACATGAAAGTCACAAAGATGTGGAGAGTACACACCACAAACGAGTCATTTCATTTTTTTCCATCCATGTAAATGATGGAGTTGTTAATTCAAATTATAACAAATATTTTTGTTAATAAAGTTAATAAAGAAGGTCCAGGTGTCTGTGATGAGTTAAGTTTAAAAGGAATTTATTTGAATATTCTTCTTTGAGAAGGAGAACAAGACAAAATCTTGCTCCCTCCAATTCTGAAAATCAGTCCTAAAGAAAAGTTACACACTACAGCTTTAACATGTTCAGGTAAGTGTTTAGTTCTCATGGGCTGTGTTTCCATCATGGTACGGTTTGGTTTGGAACAGTAAAGCCCTGGGCCTCACTGAGAACAGTACTTTTACATGTAGGCGGCACAGGCGGCGCCCGATGACCACGTCAGAGACGTCGTACCAGTGTGATGCCTGTGAACCGGTTATTTTGTTACTATTCTTAATGAAAATGCAAATGATAATAATAATAATAATACATAAGCAGAACTTGAGTTCTTCTATCAAAGAGTTTAATTTAAATTTTTTGTTGCAGTGTCCTAAGAAGAATAGCCGTGTAAACCTGTGTGTGTGTGAAGGTGTTAATTTCTGGCATGTGTGTTTGTACAATGTTGCGTGTGTGGCAGGATGTGATCAGATGATAAATTGTAGGATGTGGTGTCGCGACGCCCTCAAATCGCTTTCACAGCCTGCGTGTTCCGCCGACAAAACCAGAGTCTCTATTCTTGAATTATGGCATCCCATAAGTGTGTGAGTGTGAGCCAACGTGAACCCAGCTGATGTAATTATGGGTCTGTTCCATGGTACTATAATTAGGGAAGTCTTGACACTGCAGCTCTCTAGGACGCAATCCAGATGCTGGTTCGACACAGACGCAGTCCTGAGATGTTCTGGGACCACATTCCTGGGTCGGGACCCCCAAATTTTAGTTTGTGAAATAAAATTCCAGCCCTTTACTAAATATTCATGAAACAAGATGCCCCAAATTACTGAAATTCATTGCATTCACTTTTCTGAATTAACTAGATTTTTCAAATCTGTCAAATGTATCTTGGAAATGACAGGTTTGTCTAAATAATAAAATGTATGCTATAAAAAAAAACGGCAAACAAAAATAGAAGCATTATGCAGTGCGTTAAGTGCTGATCATAAATTGGGTCAAAATAGTTTTGTCACCTATGGAAAATGGGTCCCCAAATACAGTAACATTTTAATTTACAGTAACACTTTCAATTGTATGACTGTCTCCGCTCAACCCAGTGCCATCACATTTAAACAAGTGGCTCAAAAACTAGGGGTCAGAGTGTGATTTTCAGGAATCAAAACAATTAAAACGTTTAAATTTCAGCCATAGTTGCTACAAAAATTAATGTTTTTCAATTACAAGCAAAAAATAAACAAATGTCATCCATATGTTGATGTTTTTGCCTCTGGTTTTGTATAGCTTATGCGCTACATTGGTAAAATCCCAATTTCAATTAAATTCAGGTCAGACTGACACCATTTTGTATGTTTCAGCAACAACAACAGAACTACACTGTAAAAACATTATGGAAATATCACTTATTACTTTTAGTACCTAAATGGCTCACTGTGCGTTCATTAAAAGTTCATATAACTTGTAACGTGAATTTAGTTTGTATGAGCTTAACAAATGTATTCTTGAAATAATGTTTGTATGTTGGTCAACCATTTTCTTTTTTTACAGTGTATGAAGTCACGTTGAAATAATAAGAGTTGAATCAACTCAATTAAATAAACTCAATTAAAACTCAATAAATTAATTTTACCAAAACGGGTGTGATTTTACAGAACGTGGTAAATTTGATTTGTAGGTTTGTCAAGCATTTTCTTTTTACAGTGTATATGAGAGCCCACTCAGTATTAAAGCAGGATAAAGGTCAGAACTTGTGGGTGAGACAGTGTCTCTGTCCCTTGTTTGACTGTGTCTCACTGCTGGTGCAGGTCAATGACATCTGAAGCCCTGGTGAAATAAAATATATATATAAGATATAAGTGGCATCAGCCTGGTAATCTGAACCTCCACATACGTGACGCCCATCTGTGTCGGTGAGCACACGCGCCACAGTAAACTACATATATCTGCAGTCGCAAACTCTGTGCAGTCAAATGGTGTCAGGGTAAAAAAAAAAAAAAGCCACAGTTCTGAGGTGGAAACAGAAGCAGAGGTTGGTTCCTCCTCATATGGAGGCCTCAACGATTACACACAGGTGCGATAACGGTGCAAGGAAAAGCGGGTCATATTCAGTGTTGCCTGATTAATAAATTTATGTGTAACTTTTTTGAGATTATTTAAGACATTTGGCCTTGGGAAGTGTTGATTCCTATCATGAGTTACGTGTCCACTGGGAGATTTTGTCCTAAATGAGCAGATTTTGTGAGATACTGAGAGAATTAATATCACCGGTGAATCGTTGGTGGTGGGAGGAGCTTACTATTTATAAACTCGCACCACCTGAGCACGCGAGTGTCAGTTGGAGAGCGGCTGTAGACTGGGGGACATGGGAAATATGTTGACTTGGTATTTATGTTTATGTTGCTCCCATTATCACTGGATTGAAGTAAAAGATGTGAGATTTCCTGTTGCAAACAAAATACTTCATTTTGTTAAAATCTGTATTGACAGGAACTGCACCTTTACTTCAGTATTTCGTGATGATCAAAGTGCAGGGTTGTTAAACGGGTCAGCCTATAAAAGGCCGAGTGAGTTCACTGCAGTTCGGTATCAGCTCATGTCAATTCAGGGTATGGAAGCCCACAACTGCCAGAAATATGAAACAAATGTGTCAGTTTGTCATAAAAATTTTAATTATGACTTAAGAAAATGATGGTGAATTAAAATGCTCACTGCCTGAATAATGCTACAATTTTGTACAGCTCTTTTCATAATAAAGCATTAAAATGTTCACTCGTTTAGTCACCATGTGCTTTTTCAAATTCATATAGGAATGATATTTACAAAATGTAAACACAGTTTTAAATTTATGGTGGTTTTCATTTAGAAAGTCTTTTTTTTTTCCCAAAATAAATAAATAAATAAAGGTCCAGTCTGTAAGAATTTGTGACATCTACCTAATAGAGTGGTTGCAGTCAGGAATCACCTGCGATATTTAAGTCACGATACAATATTCTTACAATATTACAGAAAATTAGTATATGTGAAATCATATATTGTAAGAAACAAACGCTCTAGTGAGTGTGAACACTTGGCACCGTCTTGTGGACTGAAACAACAACTCATTTATTTCTTTTAATGCTAATCCACAAAAAAAAAAATTTATGTTTATTTGTAAAACCAGTTAAAAAATGATGTGCTGAGGAAAATCGATACTTGGTGCCTCAAAACTGATATAATATTGCCACGTATGATATCATGATATTTCACCGTATCGCGCAATTATCTGCATTTGTTCCCCAGAATTTTACAATTTCCAATCAATTTTTGGACAATAGGTAACAAAAAAGAGATGATAGTGGTAAGGTCTTATGCCGCTCTGTAGTTTAAATGATATTATTATTATTATTATTGAATAATAATGACACTGTTCTTTTCTTTCAGTCGCAAATGAAGACGTTGCGCGAAAGAAATGAAAAAATAAACACAAAGAGCGTATGAAACCGCTGGTTTGACTTTTAATCATTTCAACATAACACATGACAACTCAAAAGATACACTGTACTGTACAATAAGTCAATAGTTCTGTTATTGTGTTCATCGTCTCTTTGGATCAACCAATATACAAATCTGTCACTTTTACATTGCAGCAACTGATTGCATGTGAGATATGTAACAAAAAAAAAAAAAGCAACTTCTCATTTTCTTTCTTTCTTTCTCTCTCTGCAGTACATCATTTATATAACTCTCCCTGTAGTCGATAGACTCCATGCGATATAAAATAGTGTAAGTGAATGCAAAATATTCTATCGTTCACCTTTTTTTTTTTTTCCACCTTGTTTTTGTTCCAGACGTGGCTGTAATAGCAAGTGATAAAAAAAAAAAAAACCAAGGGCTATGTCGCTAAATGAGATACACAAAGAGGTTGGAATGCAAGACTTAACATTTTGCTAGAATTATATAAATCTACATGTGGATGTTGCCTGCATCAGACAGTACCCAATTTTTTTACTAAAAGCAAAAAAAAAAAAAAAAAAAAAAAAGGAGGGAGGGAGGGAGGGAGAGAGCAATATGAAAATCAAATCAGTTTTTCTTAAGCTTAAAGTGATGAACAAATTCCCTTAATTATTACGTTTTTTTATGTTCTGCACCTACTAGTAAAGAGGAAAAGAAAAGGTGAGGATAAGTGCATCCCTAGTAGGTGCAGGTCGAGGTAATGGATCTGCAGCCGAGTCGAGGAACAGAACAACGTGAGCGTCAGCGTTCGGTCATTCTGCGTTGCGTTGGTTTGGTATCAGCTTTTTTTTTGTTTTTTATTTTCACAGGCTATGGAAGCCCATTACTGCCACAAAACCAAACGTTTGGTAAACTTAGTTCAGTTTGTCATTAAAATTAGGACGTAAAGAAAGACACTGTGAATCCAAATGTTCACTCTCGGAATTAGATTATAATTTTGTAATCTAATGGGAAATACAAGTTTATGAACTTACAATGTGAATGCGAAGTCGGGAAGTCAAATTGACATAAAGAAATTTTTAAAAAATTAACTTACTCAACTTGATTTAGAGGTCCAACTAGTGATATATCGTGGTTGAGTATAAACAAAGTAACGTTATTTGTCTAGAGCATCCTTCGTGTAAAAAAAACTGACTGACGGATCCATTTGTATTAACATGAGAAAAGTTGCGGTTATGTCACCGGGTGACGGGGTTATGTCACAGGTGACACAGTCATGTCACCGGGTGACGCGGTTATGTCACGGGTTATGTCACGGGTGACACAGTCATGTCACCGGGTGACGGGGTTATGTCACAGGTGACACAGTCATGTCACCAAGTGACACGGTTATGTCGCGGGTGACACAGTCATGTCACCAAGTGACGCTGTTATGTTACCAGGTAAAGCGGTTATGTGGTTATGTCGTCGAGTGATGCGGTCGAGTGATGCGGTCATGTCACCGGGTGACGCGGTTATGTCACAGGTGACACAGTCATGTCACCGGGTGACACGGTTATGTCGCGGGTGACACAGTCATGTCACCAGGTGACGTGGTTATGTCGCGGGTGACACAGTCATGTCACCAGGTGATGCGGTTATGTTACCGGGTAAAGCGGATATGTCACCAGGTGACGGGGTTATGTCACGGGTGACACAGTCATGTCACCAAGTGACGCGGTTATGTTACCAGGTAAAGCGGTTATGTCACCAGGTGACGTGGTTATGTGGTCGAGTGATGCGGTCATGTCACCGGGTGACATGGTCATGTCACTGGGTGACGCGGTTATGTCGCGGGTGACACAGTCATGTCACCAGGTGATGCGGTTATGTTACCAGGTAAAGCGGATATGTCACCAGGTGACGGGGTTATGTCACGGGTGACACAGTCATGTCACCAAGTGACGCGGTTATGTTACCAGGTAAAGCGGTTATGTCACCAGGTGACGTGGTTATGTCGTCGAGTGATGCGGTCGAGTGATGCGGTCATGTCACCGGGTGACGGGGTTATGTCACAGGTGACACAGCATGTTACCGGGTGACGGGGTTATGTCACGGGTGACACAGCATGTCACCGGGTGACGGGGTTATGTCACGGGTGACACAGCATGTTACCGGGTGACGGGGTTATGTCACGGGTGACACAGCATGTCACCGGGTGACGGGGTTATGTCGCGGGTGACACAGCATGTCACCAGGTGACGCGGTTATGTCGCGGGTGACACAGTCATGTCACCAAGTGACACGGTTATGTCGCGGGTGACACAGTCATGTCACCAAGTGACACGGTTATGTCTCGGGTGACACAGTCATGTCACCAGGTGACGGGGTTATGTCACGGGTGACACAGTCATGTCACCAAGTGACACGGTTATGTCGCGGGTGACACAGTCATGTCACCAAGTGACACGGTTATGTCGCGGGTGACACAGTCATGTCACCAAGTGACACGGTTATGTCGCGGGTGACACAGTCATGTCACCAAGTGACACGGTTATGTCGCGGGTGACACAGTCATGTCACCAAGTGACGCGGTTATGTTACCAGGTAAAGCGGTTATGTCACCAGGTGACGTGGTTATGTGGTCGAGTGATGCGGTCATGTCACCGGGTGACATGGGTATGTCACGGGGTGACACGGTCATGTCACTGGGTGACGCAGTTATGTCGCGGGTGACACAGTCATGTCACCAGGTGATGCGGTTATGTTACCAGGTAAAGCGGTTATGTCACCAGGTGACGTGGTTATGTCGTCGAGTGATGCGGTCATGTCACCGGGTGACGCAGTTATGTTACCGGGTGACATGGGTATGTCACGGGGTGACGCGGTCATGTCACCGGGTGACGCGGTTATGTCGTGGGTGACACAGTCATGTCACCAGGTGACGGGGTTATGTCACGGGTGACACAGTCATGTCACTGGGTGACGCGGTTATGTTACCAGGTAAACAGTCATGTCACC